>OX243843.2:9993614-10025829 GCA_945859575.2 Herminia tarsipennalis | reverse complement strand
TGTAGCCTTTACCAGTTCCACCAGTTGGTCCTGTCGGTTTAACATTGCCAATTTAGAGATTGAGAAGGAAAAAAACGCCAATGTATATTCCTAAATTTTTCACCGATTCTGCACTGACGTACAGGTGGCCATTTATAACCAGTTTATTTTATTGAACACTAGCCGTTACTCGCAAGCCCCCAACACAGGTGCATGTCAAGTTTTCATTTAAACCATTGACGTAGAGACCAGAACTGCGCCATAACCACACAAAAGTACCAATCTCTAGAAAGAGACAAGGCTACTTTGTGAACAATACCTGTCAAAGGCCGCACGAGTTATTTCTCACTTTCATGCTTTGCAGTCAATATTTACTATTTAATTGAAACGGTTGGCACGGTCCAGCTCTATACGTCAATGGTTTAAACTATTTTGATAACTTTACTAAGTCGATCGACTGGTAGACCGTAGGGCAAGAATGCAGAGCTGGTAACAGTAAAGTAAAAGTTAACGTAGAAGATATAAATTGGTAACGAAGGTTATTTCAACTGCAGAAGAGACAGATCGCTTCCCTAGAGTAATCCAGCAGCATAACAAGAACTTTTAGTCCCTACTGGCATTAAAATAAGCTCCAGTTAATTCTGTGTACATATTAACCATCCTCTTGGCTAAATTTAATCAATTTTCGTGCAGTGCAGTACGTGACTGTATATAATAATAGTATCTAAACATGGAAGTAATTCTATTTGAAACTAAATATTTTCAATTTGTATACTTGGATTTAGAAATTTCTGCATAAATCAGTAACAATCTGTCAGTCCGCTTGTGACCACGGCCTGGTCAACTTGGTCAAAACGTCATTAAATTTTAAGGTAAATAATGCGCGTTAATTCCCGTATATTAAATAGTTATAATCATGCAACGCGAAAGTTTAAATGTTAGCAATGTATCAATGTAAAATTTATTTTGAAAGGACTTCGTTCAGATATGCATAATTATGCATATCAGTGACTATCTTCATGGTCACTACTCAAGGTAGCGATAAGACACACACCATTTGGCTGATCTTAACAGTGTCTTATCTCACTCGATTTCCATAATAACTAAGTTCACAAGCAAAAAAGCTCATCATTTTATGGTTCACCTATTTGAAGTCTTGTGTTTTGTTTACTTATGCATGCCTATGCAATTTTACTAAGATAGGCTTTTGGTGGTTAATGTTACATATATGATTACAACTACAAGAAAAACTGGGATTTTCAGGTTTAGCTTTAACTTTTGACAAGGTTGCACTGGCTGTGGTAATAATGAGGTAACACCCTTTTCATACGTTCCGGTTTCAATCTACTACTTGGCGCGTATGTATGGCGTCAGGACTGGACGGACGCCGGAACATGTGAAAAGGACTTTAGGGTTTACAGTTTATTTAATTCAAAGTCATCTTAATAGTACATTTTAGTGCAACAAAAGTCTACGTTTTGTTTCGAGTATTTATATTGTTATGCAGTAAATTACAAATATTTATGTTATGTTTACTAATATTATAAAGCTGAAGAGTTTGTTTGTTTTTTTATTTGTTTGTTTGTTTGAATGCGGTAATCTCAAGAACTACTGATCCGATTTTTTTTTCCCTGAAGAATAGCCCATTTATCGGGGAAGGCTATAAGGCTGTATAACATCACGCTTCGACCACTAGGGGCGGAACAGCAATGAGGAATGTTGCAAAAACGGGGAAAACTTACGCAGACGAAGTTGCACGGGACAGCTAGTAGTGATATAAAATAACTTAGTATGTATCTAAATATATCTAACTTATTTACATAACATACCTGAATTTCTCAAAACGACAATCTTTTATGCCTATAGCGACACCCTTAATTAATGTAATGTTTACAGCATTTAGTACACTGACTGTTACATTCTCAACTTGAATAGGATCCACGGGTGGAATATGCAAATCGGGTATTCCAGCCTTACCAATATCCCGGATCATAATTTCGTATAACTTTCTAAGACATTCGTCGTCAGCTAACGGGCATTTTGGGAGATTTTCAACTGAAAACATATTTTTTATTTAATTACTAAAAAAATTATACAATATGAACAACTTTTAATAGCTCACACAACAAAAATATGAAATCAGCTGGAAGTTTCCAGAACTTTCAATATTTTAATGCTTTGATCTGACATTCAACTTAGTATTTAATTTCTCATTTAGTTATATCACGGAAATTGTTATAAGTAATACGTTAGAAGTTTACAGTCATTGCATCCCTTAATAAAGTAGGGAAGAAAACAATAAGAATATTTACTGTTAGTGGAATAAAATCTTCAATACAATTTTCCCCATGTTTTTCTATAAAAAGTTATACACAAACAAGTGTGTAAAAAGTTTTTAAAGTGTACGTTATGTAAAAAAACATTGTGCGTTAAAAATAAATCAAACGTTGGAACCTTACCAAATCCGGACTCGCAAAAAACGAAAAATGTGAGCATAAACAACACTGTAAATTTTTCAACAAACATGTTTTTATCGACCACTCTTCTCACTTGAAGTATGAATAGATACTGAGCTCAGATAAGTACGATCTCGACCGATATACGTACATTATATTTAAAGGTTGCAAGCAAATAATAGGTAGGGTCAAAAGTATTTTCGTATTTTGAATGTATTGTTAGTAATCAAACCTCTTTGGTTGTACTGAATGTAACTGGCTGGTTTTAGTACCATTAAATGTTGACGTTCTGAAGATGCAATAATTATTAAATAAAAAAAGGAGTTGTAAAAATGGCGGTAAACTGACCTGCCATTATTTTTACAGCTTCGAGTTTAACTTGTAAAAAATGAATTGAATACGATCACGTATTCAATTCATTTTTTACAAGTTATTAATTGGATAAGGGCGAGACTTTGTGCAACTAAAGTGTACAATAAATACTTGGCACTGGCAGAAATTAGCCATTAAAAGGCTAGATTGCCTTAAATTCAAAGAAGAAGAAGACGAAATAAAAAAAACTAGTTCCCGCCATTTTTTAATTGTTTTTCTAGCAAACAAAATGAACGTATGTGACGAAAAAATTCGGTACATTTTAAAGTTTTATTACAAAAAGGTAAAAATGCGACAAATGCCGCGAATAAAATTTGTGCGGTTTACGGACCTAATGCGGTATCAATACGAGTAGCACAAATGTGGTTCAAGCGTTTCAGGTCTGGAAATTTTAGTGTGAAGGTTGAAGCTCGCTCTGGACGCCCACGTGTCACGTGTCACGGATAAAATCAGTGCCATCTTTGAAAAAGTGGAGTGGTGATGTTGATCACAAAACAGTTTAACGTCATTTACAAAAGTCTGGGTACAAGAAAAAACTTAGTATTTGGATACCACAAGATCTCACGGAGAGAAACTTAATACAACGTGTTTCCATATGCAATTCTTCGTTGAAACGTAACAATTCCTAGCCATTACTTAACCCTAGAGTACTAACCATCGCCTGACAGGCCGCGCGCGGTTGGTTTTTTGGAAATAATTTTGAATGACGCCTATGTATCGCGGTGTGCGTTCGCGCCAATATAGTATATCCCGTGATATATGAGGAGAGCGGTCGCGCATCTAGCGGGGAGACTCCGATATCGAATTATTGACCTCACGATCGCCTGAGAGGCGATCGTTAGTATTAAAGGTAAGTTTTTAACGTATGCTATCTTTTAGTTTTTTTGTAATTATCTCTTTATTTACTTGTTAAAACAAGTTAAAAAATTATCATTTTGTTTCATAGATGAATCTCGACGAGAATCAGATGACGAGTTATTTGGAAAATGAAGATTCGGCTAGTGAAACTGAAGATTTATTAAAAGTTTAGGACTACGATTCAGACTACAGCGTGGCCGATCCTACGTTTTTACCCTTTTACCAGCTAGAAGACAATCCTCAAAATATTGCTTCGGACGACGTTGATTTATTCCCCTAAAGGTGCTGTTGACACCTTCGATCAAATGTGTGGTCACTTTGTTGTAATCGCAAAACTAGACGCTGGCCTATTTGTCTATTTTATGGGATAATAAACATGGCTGTACTTAACAGGTACATATTGCATGTATCTAATTCGAAGATACGTAGACAGAAGACAATGGACAGAAGAACTTTTATGAGAGAATAAGCGACGAGCTATGTAAACCATGGTGTGCAATAAGAGCAGAAGAGAGACCGACAATGATGAAACGAGTTAGAGATGCTATACAAGAGGTGTTAGAAAACAAAAATATAGAGAATATTGAAGAACCAGCTATAAAAAAAGCAAACGAAGCATGTGGAGCTTATATATTATTGTTTAGAACATCGAGATTGATGTTCTAATCAATAATTTATCACAATAATAACAGTTCGGAGATCCGAACTGTTATCATTGTAATAAGAAAAAATAATCTGATTTTAATTTAGTCTCAAGCCAAATTCTTTATATTTAGAATAGTTTTTTTAATTTTATATGATAAAACATATTATTAATACCTAATTTAGATTAGAAATTATAAGCTACATGTGATTTTTTTATTTTATATTATTATTATTATAAAGGCTGTCCAAGTACGGTTAATGTTAGATTTAAGGTTGATTTTAAGACTGAATTCTAATTTTAAGGTAAACTGTTTTATTAAATTTAAAGAAGAGAGAGCTTAACTTGTTATTTTGTTAAATTTCATACAAATTTTAATTAAAAGTATGCATAAAATATTGCATCATTTATGAAGTAGCCTCCCAAGCGATCATTAGTATTAAGCAGTAAAAAAATAAGGTTAGTACTCTAGGGTTAAACGGTTGATTGTGAGTGATGAAAATGGGTCACTTACGATAAGAATGTCAAAAAAAGATCGTGGTCGAAGCATGGACAAGCCCCACAGACCGTGGCAAAGCCCGGCCTAACTCGGAACAAAGTGATGTTGTGTGTATGGTGGGATTAAATAGGAATTGTCCACTATGAGCTTTTGCTGCCGGGTAAAAGTATCGATTCTGACCTCCACTATCAGCAACTGATGAGGTTTAAAGAAGCTATGGAAAAAACCCGGCCGGAGCTGGTGAACAGGAAGGGCGTGGTGTTCCATCGTGATAACGACAGACCGCACTCATCTATAGCCACTCAGCGAAAATTGAGAGACTTGGCTGGGATGTGTTGATGCATCCTCCGTATAGCCCTGATCTTGCTCCATCAGATTTCCACCTGTTTCGGTCACTTCAGAACTGGAACTTCGGAAGCATAAGTTAACCTCAAAAGAACACTGTGAAAACTACCTGTCAGATTTTTTGATCAAAAATTTGAAAATTTTTACAACAATGGGATTATGGCACTACCCACAAAATGGCAACAAGTCATCGATCAAAACGGCACATACATTTTTTTGTTTGTCATTGTATTAAAAAATTCGCAAATACTTTTGCCTCGACCATAATTGTTTGCAAAATAATAGCACAAATACTGTGCTATTATTTTGCAAACAAGTAATACTACTACATTTATTTTCTCACCACTGCTTTAAATAGACGTAGGAAAACATCATGAACAAACCGACATATCCCTGAACCATACGTAGACGTGACATCCACTAATCCACCTGGCCCTAGTACCACTATTTAGCTCCATATCTGCTCACTAAGAAAGTACGGGCTTACCGGAATTATAGGCATATCTGATTATAATAAGTAGCTAACTAAAAGTCCGGCCGAGGAACAGGAAGAATTTCGTACATTGACTGGCTAATTGCTGTCTCTGTCGCTCCTGCGTAAATATGAAACTTAGATTAAGTAAAGATTTTTGGAAATAATTGCTCCTATTATTTTCAACATAGAATATACCGTCTCTAAGTTGTTGTTAAAAAACTGCGCTTTGCCCTATTAACCAAAGGATGTTAGTGCCATGAACATTTCATTTCTTTATAGTAACGGCTGCGGAACCCTATACTGAGCATGGTCCCTTGTGGGCAAGAGCTTATGCTCTTTCCCAGTTTTTATCAATTAGAAAATAAATCATAATAAATGAAACATTAAAATGTGACAATAACAGGAGCTCAAGAGCTAATAATTCCTTATGAATTTTATTTTCAGGGCACACTGTTGGCAAAGTATGAGACGACACTACGGTTAAGTCTCGTAAAAAAGCATTTTTGGAGGGTTTGTCGACGGGTGCCATGAATTCTACTTCCAAAGGCAACCGCCTAATTGTTTTACATATAGGAGGTGAAATGAGATTCGTGCCGGAATCAGAACTGGTGTTTGAATGCACAGGCGATTATCACTAATTAATGAATGTTCAAAACAGTCAAGTTCCAAAATTGGTTTCAAACAATGCTACTGAGGCTTGAGCCAAATGCGGTGGTTGTCATAAATAATGCCAGCTACCACTCCAGACGCCGGGAGAAAATTCAATTACAAATTGGAATAAACCAAACATTCAAGAATGACTTTCATCAAATCAAATTTCTTTTAAGCTAAATGAAACTAAAGTAGCAAAGCCCGCAGCGGCTGTCGCTGCGAAGCACGCGGCTGGAATCGCTGCAGCGCACGCAGGGTACTAAATAATTTACTTTTTAACATATAATAATATTTTAATATGGTATGGAGTGGAATTAAATAATTCACTTTTAAACATAGAATTTTGCATAAAATAAAGCATTTGTTCGCATTTGTTTTTGTGCTACTTTTTGGATTATTTTTGCCATCATAAAAACAGCTTCACGGAAACTTGGTGTCCGGAACAAGATGAGGCGGTTTTTCACGTCTGAACACCTTTGTTTACTCTACAAGGCCCAGGTCCGGTCTTGTGTCGAGTACTGCTCTCACCTTTGGGGTGGATCCGCTAAATATCTACTTGATGCCTTGGATGGGTTGCAGCGACGCGCAATCCGCATTATGGAAGATGCAGAGGTTTCTAATAAACTGGAACCACTACAACTGCGTAGAGATGTAGCAGCGTTAAGCGCCTTTTATAGACTTTATCACGGCGAATTCTCCGATGAACTTTTTAATTTAATCCCTCCTTCTCCCTTTCTAAATTGAAGCACGCGCCTTCTATGTCACCATCTGACCATGGATATCATTTCATTCCAAACAAAGAAACTCGGTGACTCATTTCTCTACTGCACATTAAAAAAATGGAACTCCCTACCAGCACCACCAGCAGACTACAGCCTTCCTCGATATATGGGCTACTCAACATTTAAAGATTTTTTCCTGAGATTGCCGCGTTCAAACAAACAAACTCTTCAGCTTTATTATATTAGTATAGATATAATGCAGGTATTTTTGATAATTCTTCCCTTAATTGGGTAACATAGTGGTTGTAAGTTTGTATAAAACTCCGTCAGCTTTAAAGTTAGATTTTTGGTTTAAAAATACGTGTTTCAGCGTTTTTGGAACATCAACCCCTAAAGGGATAAAATAGGGGTTGCAGCTTGTACGTAGCTTCATCAGTTATAAAGTTGAATTTGTGAAAAATTGACTTTGTGAAAATCAACCCATTTACGGGCTAAGGTCATCCACGCGGGCGAAGCTGCGGGCGACAGCTATCTTAATCCTAATATTATAAATGCGAAAGTGAGTGTGTTTGTTTGTTTGTAACGCTTTCACACCTAAACCACTAAACTGATTTTAAAAATTCTTTCACCAATAGAAAGCTAAATTATCAGCGAGTAACATAGGATAAATTTAAAAGTAATTATTTGACGTGCGCTGCCATTTGGTTTTAGATTAAATGGAGAACCCTTTGTTGCTTATAGACTTTGGAGAATAATGAGCTGTATCATATAAATGTGAAAACATTGGATAGTTTTTATCGCCAGCCATGGGCAAAAGCTAGTATGAGTATCAAATTAAGGGCTCATCGTAATCATTTCAAAAAGGTATAACATGATTATGACTGTAATACTAAAAAAAAACAATTAGCTACCATTATTTTTTCAATTCATTGAGAATTCAAACTAACTAATTTTTATCACAGCTAAGCTAAAGCCAAGTGAATACTTGGCTATAGCTGTGGTAAAAGTTAGTTGTTACCTGCATCGGTTACAAAAAAGATGCAACCAAAATTCATCGAGATTGATTAATGCCTCCGACAGCATGATATTACATAGATATGTAGGGTATCTATGTTGCACCTTTTTTGCGCAGGCGGGTTATTATATTTTTTTAATTTATTGTTTTTAGCAAATAGCAATAGATATAAATGGAAATGATTGCTAATGTATTCATGAGGCGTTAGGCCTTTTTCTTACTTTTTGCACTAGTCCATCGTCCACAAACCATACATTATTTGAAAGAGAATACTCTATTAATGGAAAAACATTTTGACGTAATTACGTCTTTAAAATTTTTCCGTATTGGAGGGCAAGTAAAAAAAATAATGATAACAAAATCTGGGTATAGGTACAGTTTGGTGTTGCAGCTCCGTATTTATCATCTCTATCCTAAATTCAATTACACCATTGGATAGCTAAAGAATCAAATAATTTATTGCGGCATGTGAGGACTGTGATGCATCGCGCGAGGCTGAGGGGCAAGCGCCGCCATTTTGCTACACATCGAGATTTGCACATTAAATACCTTTTGAATTGAATGAATGAAAAGCTATAAAGTTCGTTTAGGTTTCAATCGTTAGCTCTCGTTAAAATCTATCGATTGAATACAAAACATTAGTTTGAGATTGTGACAGTAAATATAATTTGTAAAAATAAATAAAAAAATATATCAAAAATATATGTGTCAAAAAGCCAAGTTCAAATATAGGAGATCGTATACGGTTGAAAAGGACTTCTCAAGATCAATCGAATGGTACCAATAAAAAACACCTTAGACCGAGTGGATCAACGACGTATTCACGTACAACACTTTTTTATATAATTTACTAGGTAGTTTGCTTAAGTGTAAGTACTTAGGTACTAACCTAAAGTTAAAGTTAATAATAACGTCTAATCAACTTCGAGGATTTATTCACCTTATACAATTTTCCATTGACAACAACGTGACTTCTAATTTCGTCTTTATTGAAATACAATAAATGTTAATACATTTGGATTAAAACAAACATTGTTTTTTAATTCTTTTACAATTTATTGTAGTATTGTATTGAACACTAGTTATTTCATTACAGGCATACACTAATAAAATATATAGATAGTAATCACTAGAAACAATACGGTGAGGCGACTATTTCTAACATATTGTTAACGATTCGTTTAGACAGACCCTTTATAATGGCGTTTTCACACTTTTCAACTGCACACAAAGGTAAACCTCACGATTCAACTGCTTTGATTTTCATCGAAAGCGTTAACTTGTGCGTCCAAGAAAATACCATACCTACCGATATGATACTTCAATTATTGTAACGCCTGTAAATTTATGTAGACAGAATATACCCACACGTATATAAATGTTTACTTAAATCAGGCGCTGAATGTTATAATAATTGCACGCCCAAGAATTTATTTCATTATTAAAATTATTTAAAATCAATATCGTGTTTAATGTTACCCGAATTTGCTAAAATCAACATCGAATAGAAGTCGTTTAGAAACGAAGTTCTTCGTCGTTTAGAACTTTGGAATGTTTCTGACACTGTTCCATAGACACGACACTTCCTTCTGTTAACATTTTTTGAGACGCTAGCGATCTATAGTTTCTTATTAAATCAAAACCTTGTCTGTCTGCTAGGTTGGGAGATTCATTACAAACATGAATGCCAATGCCAATGCCAAAATGAATTCCATATCAGGATTGCTGAATAGGTACTACCCCTTTTTAGAACATGTAATTTTGGCTAAATTATATATTACAGCTTCATTTTTGTTTACATTGTACGTACCTGCTTAATTCCATATAGCTTTCATTTTCAAAATCCGACTAAATTAAAATTGCATTTTTGAAAGATAGAAAAATTTGAAGTCCAGACCCAGAAATCGAACCCGAGACTTCTGTAGGTATACCAAACCGGGGCCGGCCACCTAAACTATCTAACCGGGACTATGTTACTAAACCTCAAATTCTAAATGCTATTACACACACGCACGCCAACGCAGACACATACTCGTACATACCTATAGAAAAATCTATAGGTATGTGAGTATGTGCGTTGGCGTGCGTGTATAATGTAAAAACATTATATTAATAAATTATGTAAAAGATAAAAATAATAACTGTAAAACTATGTATTATACAGCCAACCCTTGAATATGACTACACCTATTTTGTTACACTCTGTATAAGTAAGATTGGAAAAGCGAAGCTTCCTGTAACAGGCCCTGAAGCATAAAAGTGAGCTCCAGACTGTTTAAGTTAATTTTTATTTTATTTTTATATTTTTTTATTAAAAAGAAACGACGATTATATAAGAAACTCAACAAAGTAAATTAAATTGAAAAATAGAAAAATTAAATCATCAAGCGATAATGTTTTCTAAAAAAAAAACTGATACATAAATGAAAATTAATAAATAAAGTCGACCATAGATGGCAGTCTCGGCAGATACGTCTTAGTAGCTAAGTTATTATTATCGACACTAGATAACGGTACTAGCTGACACCTCAACACATACATTAATAGTGGTCCATAGTGGTCCATAGTGGTCCATAGTGGTCCATAGTGGTCCGAAGTTTCGTGAACGATGTTTACATGTGCGTTCATCGAATGCGTTTATATTCTTACTTTCTGTACGAGTGGTTTGTGGTTATACGCAATAGAGTGTCAGTTATCGTAGTGAATGCTTGGCATGCGATGTATGTTGCGTTTTTAGTTCAACCCAATCGTGATAGTGATGCAACTGAGGGCTCACACTTAAGGAATGCTTAGATTTCGTCACTATACAGTCTCAAAGCAAACAATTTACTTACTTTGTCCTTGTATGGAGTAAAAGTTTACATAAATCAAATAAATTGGAACATTAATATTGTCATATTAACATAGATACGTATACCTGCGACTCCGTCTGTATAGACACTGCTTACTTAAACTCTTTAATATAAGGCGTCGCGATTGAAACAAGGATCAGGCTGTATCTACCATAATACGTAACATAATGTATATAAATTAGAATTAATTTTATGTTAGAGGTAATTTTTAAGTAGGAAATTAGAATGGCACCCAATCGCCTTAATGTTACATGGAAGGAATCACAATATTTGTATCTGTGTATTTGTTTTAGTAGGTATGTATAGATATAATAGTATGTATGTATAGGTATACGTATGTACCTATGTATTTTTGTAAGTATGGATATTATTGCATTGTAATATTGTATTTCAGTATTTATTTTATATTCTCTATCTATTTGTGTAATATGTAAGAATAATATGCAGTTATACATTTTCAATTAGGTTACTGCACCTACACATTCCATTTCTACATTACCCTAGGGTAGACTGGCAGAGAATGCTTTTAGCATTAATTCCGCCTTTGACAACGTTGTGCATAAAGTTTTAAATAAATAAATAATAATTTTATTGTCTTAGTTATGAGACATAAACCCGAATCTCTCATAGATCTCCCCGTCAATCGCGACTCCAAAAGAATAACTAGACAGTAGCAATTCACCATTTAATATTTACGCACATTATGCTCATATAGCGCAATATGTATAATTAATTATACTGTAGGCCTAAATGATAAACACTTAGTAGGTCTAGCTCGTTGGCCTTCACAGGTCGTTGACATTAGAGCGGTGAAGTGATACTATGATTGTAAGACAGCCGAGGTTTTCCAAGTTACTGTAAGGAAATTCCACTTAAAAATGTTCTTATTTTGGTTCTAGGTCATCGTCATTTAGTTTTATAAGAAGAGTGGAGTAACACCGATCTTTTTTTCCATGTGAAATTGTTGTTTAAAGGCCCTTGAAACATAGACTTCCACAGAGAACAGAATACTTTAATAGCTTCTATAACAGTATAATATAATAAGACTAGACAGATATTATAAAATCACGTATGTCATAGATGCGTAAAGATTAATTACAGCTGTATAACACTTTATCACTATTATTATTCAACGAATCAATCAAGGTTTTAATTTAAGCAAGCTGATGGTCTTATAATGTTCCCTATCCAGTACACCGGACCATGTCAGAATCGTAATTTAAAATAACTACGAATATTGTCTCGTATCGTTCTTGTTTTTCGTTTTCGCGGCAAGCCCGTGCGACCTGTCAAAATCTTGTAATAATGGACGAGCTGCGCTTAGATATGCATCAACTGCGACGGCGTGGTTGCGGTTCTATGTGATAGAGTGTAATGGGCAGAGACCATTGTAGGCAGTACCTACACGAAGAACCTACAATAAGTAATTATAGTAATTACATATTGTAGGTAGTAACATGGATGTTACATCAGGTTTGTAAATATAATTTTAATGATTAATTACAATGCTGGTTCAGGTCAGAGGCTTTTGATGTCAACCCATCAACATAAGTTTCTTAATAATAATAAAAAAATGCTATAACGTTGAAAATATTAACTATTATATTAATAGTTACACGATAAATAAAGGATTATATCTTTCCATAAATTAGGAATTAAAAATCTTTCAAGGTCATATATAGGCCAGTATTATCCCCATGTAAGGCGCCCAAAAAACCGGTGATCTTCCTTCCATTTTCACTCCTGAGTGATCTGGTCTAATAACCCTAGAAAGGGGATAATATGGGCTGGCACCAGCTTAAACGAAACCGAAAAACAATAGCTCCATTTATACAGTTGTTGCGTTGACATGGGTTCTTAATAATGTGTACAAGTTAACTAGGTATTTGGACTGAAAAGACAAATAGCAGATTAGAATCAGACAAGGATACCCACATCAATGTAGTGACATTAGGCACAGGAAGTCTCACACATTCCTGATTGAAGCAGCACAATGTCCCTACTCTAACAGCTACATTGGCAACAATACATGAAAGAAACTATCATGAATTCCGTCATAACACAGAACGTGAAACATTACCTGAATGGCATTTCGTGATATCACAGATCATCAAGTTACAACAACTTATAAAAACACTATAGAATAAGTTACTTTTTAATTGTACTTTAACCCTACAGTCGTCGCGCATTGAAATGGAACGTAAGTGGTCGCGTGGATTACATATGTAATCCATTTAAAACTAAGGCTAAAACTAGAATGTATTAATCAATTTGGTTTATTCCGCTTAAAAACAAAGCAACATACAGTATTTTATATGATTTAAATAAACACAACAAAAAATATTACTTTATTAACCTTAAATAGTTAAAAAACAATATTTAAAAATCTTATTTTTATTTTAATACAAAAATGGCTCGTTGGCTTCAAATTGGGATCAAATAATAAATGTAAGTAAAATTATGAAACTAATCATTAATTTCTAAACAAGAAGAACATATATATTTGGAATGGTCCGGGAAAACGAATTTGTGACAAGATTTACATGATCGGTAAGTGCTTTTATTTCGTGACCTACCGCAGTTATGACAGCGACCTATCGAGCTACTTCGCGATGATGTTGAGGTAGATAGTTGGGCTCCGACTTCAGATATATTTCAAAAATATTTTATTTTGAAAGCTAAATTCGGTTGGAATGATTTCTGCTGTATCCTCTGGCGAGCCAAGGGTTCCATCAATATCAAAGAGAGCGAAATGAAAAACTCACGGTGAGTAATATTCTCAACATTTTTGTTCGCTATATGTATGCATGTTGGCAGTCTGGTTTTCAAAAAGTCTTTTAGCAGAATCAACAAAATTGTGTCTGCGAGTTCTTCCTCTATTCAAGGGCACAGTCATTGACCAGATAGTGTTGTCTACACCAACATAATACTGATGATCTGCTGATACAGATTCATTTTCAAATACCTCATTTGAGATGTCTACCTCCTGCTCACATTCAGACTCGTGGTTTTGCTCCTCAACAAAGTCTTCTTCATCATCCGAGCTGGAACCACCTTTAGAATCTTAGCTACCCTCAGCACCTTCACTAAGCCAAGCTCCAATTTGAGCAGCACTCTTTTGATCCACAGTGATTCTAATTTTAATTATTTTTAAATGAAATATGTATCAAGTCAGTACTTTTTAGCCAAAATTCATATAACATAGTATATAGTCTAATAAAAAACAGATACATAAACAAATACATTAAAAATAACCGTAAAATGTTAAAAAAATATTAACGATAACTGGGAAAAAATACTTACGTAATAGGTCGCGCGGATTACAATAGTAATCCGCGAACTTTACGGGGCTCCTGACAAACACTTTGAAGCGATAGGCGCTCGCGCTGCACTTAGGGGAATGCGTAAACTATCTAATATAAAGTACATGTAGTTACAAACAATTCCAATGCGTAGTTTATCTGAAATACTAAGTTTTGCAACAGTGGATTACTATTGTAATCCGCGCGACGACTCCAGGGTTAATAAAAATCTATACTATATATATAAAGCAGAAGAGTTTGTTTGTTTGAACGCGGCAATCTCAGGAACTACTGGTCCGAATTTAAAAAATATTGTTCTGTTGGGTAGCCCATTTATCGAGGAAGGCTATAGGCTATATAACATCACGCTACGACCAATAGGAGTGGAGCAGCAATGAGAAATGTTGCAAAAACGGGAAAAATTTACGCAGACGAAGTTGCGCGGGACACCTAGTCTTCTATATATGGAAGAGGACTATAGTACTTATACGTAGAGTACAGAGTAGAATACTGAGATCTTAGTCTGTGTGCACTAAAACTTAGAACCATTGCACCAAAAAATATGTCAAAATATCAATACTAGTGGCCAAAACCATTAATTTAAAAAAAAGGCATGTTCTGTCACTCTTTACTTGCTAGGATGTGATGTCAGTGAATTTCTCCTAAAATATTGGAACTAGTTTCTACTGATATTTAGACACATTTTCTAGATGCAATGGGTAATAACTTTTAATGCCAATTTTTTCGATGTAGTTATATTATATAGGTATATCTTAATAGCTAATAAAGACCTACTGAGAAAGTGGAGAAAAAAGTGATCTTTAAAATATACCTTGTAAAGGGTCTACAAAGTATAGTTCACAAACTGATCAGTAGAACCTTTAGAAAAAGGTTTTTGAATAAAGCTCTCTTAGATAAGTATAACAGAGTGTATTACAACAATATAGCGATTCCGTATATAAGTATCTCGGTTTTGTGAGGGTGTCTTTACATGCACCAATATTAAGGTTTCAGATTAGTAATAATTTTGCCACAGCTACATTTTTATAATTAAAATTGTAAAACAAAAGGAAGCCTTTGATCTTTTCAATAAGCCGACCCTTTGAGGTTCGAAACCATAAAAATGAACTAAGTATATTGGAATTGTTTAACCCAAAGAACTGCTAAAGGAAATTGATTTTTTTTATCTTAAAATTGTAATTTGTTTCTGGCAGAAAAAAGTAATAACTATGCTATAAACTTTACCTATTAATCTGATAATTTTATAGTCGTAATAATAACTAATAAGTAATTAAGATTTATTAAGTATTTACGATTAATTAAGGTTTGATTAATGATTTATGTGGTGTCGCATAGTGACGTCAAACATTTTCTCAGACAAATTTTTCAATACGTTACACAAAACAGAAAAATCTATGTCGTGCCAATGAACTAACGTATGACGCGTCATTTCGGTATCTATCCTTCTGCTGAAAAGGTTTTTCTCCAGGAACAGGTAAACATAAGAAACCGAAATTTGGCATAATCGTTGCACCACGTTTTAGCGGAACCAAAGGAAGTGTGCTCCAATGCCAATATAGCACGCAGCGCACTTATCCGTACTACCGTTTGTGCTGAGCAATAAAAATTATTATATGTATTAGCATGCTCGCGTGATTTTAAGTTAATATCTACAAATCAGATTTAATAATACCTATTATTATTATATGCACGCAGTGCAAATATTTCATAATTTATTTCTAATAATAAATTAATGAATGTACCTGGTCTACTGAAAAGTTACTCAAGACATATTATCTATCCTTCACCAACAAAAACCAACCCGAAAAATCATTATCATCCGGTGGCACTTTACGATTGTACCTATAGCTATATAGCAGGGTGTCCTATCTCATCTTAGATTTTTAAAAATCCCAATAGCCTCCCCGGGTGCTTGTACTGATATATATCTAGTTGTGTCTATGACTTCCGTCTCTGCTTCCGCAGGACTGGCATCTTACTTGTTATGAGGGGAGGATATTCGTAAAGAGACCTTTAACGTACTAGGTATATTATTTACTTTTTCCGGATACCGAAATCGATTTACGCTGGACTTACATTTATTCATTAATACGTTTATTATTTTTCATCAAAATTATAAAAACAAAAAATACATACTGCTTTGTTTTCCTATTACTAGGTACTATAATTTGAAATATAATACAATGACACTTTCATCCCAAGCACACAAGTTCTGGTCATGCATACATGTACATGTAGAATCATGACATATCAAGTGTTCTTGTTTCTTTTTTCCGACTTAATCAATTGTTTGCGAACTTGGCATTCCAAGTTCGCAAATAATAGATAGATATTTGAAACTGTTACTTTAAAACCGCATTTTTGCAAAATAAATGGTGTTTTAATTTTTAAGTTTACTTGTGGTCTATTCTACTTTAAATTCTTTAAAATAAAAGATATAATAAAAATATTGCAACTTCCTTATTAAAAAAATAAACAATTTGATATCAAAGGCAATCTCATACTACGTTATAGTTTTTCTACGTTCGAATTTTCTATTTAGGTATAAAGTATTTCGCGTTCTCGATATTTTCAATCTACTCAAGATTTTAAATATTCCAATCATATTTAATTTTGATTAATAAAATAGTAATTTTGTACAAGCAAGTGAATAGTGATGAATCATTGGGTAAATACAGCTAGATTTCGACATCGTACACGGACTGGCTGGATTCCCAACAGTTACCTTGAAATTTGATTTAATGCATGAATGCAACGAACACGCACCTTCTACTGCAGAACTGCAATAGCCCCACTATTAGCAGACCTATTCACTTGTGGAACTATTCTAGTAGGCAAGACGCCGTTTATTATACTTTTTAGGGTTCCGTAGCCAAAATGGCAAAACCATTACCGTTCAGCTTTTGGTAAACAAAATATCCATAATAGATACTACTTTATACATTATTCCTATTCCACAATAACATTTTCACAAAATAATAAAGGTAGTATTAAACGAGCGAATATAAATTTAAACTATGGGTGTAAATTACTCATAAACCCATAGTTTAAATTTATATTCGCTCGTTTAAAACTGAAATACTAAGTGGGCGAAAGACTGAAGTGAGCAAAAGCAATCGGTGGCCGCTGCTGCAGCACGCTCGCCTTGTACACAGAGGGTCACAGTTCTAACCTAACCGAATCGATATAGTATATTATATTATTCAATTTATTTGCACTGTTAATAATTCCCCAAATAATAATAACTTAGAAAAGCACATTCCACTTCTTATACAGAATATTTGTTGAATATAGGAATGGACAAAATGTGTCAACTTTAAGTATTGCTTGATGGACTATCTCCAGAGAGTCCAAAGGCCTGAAAATAGTTTTTGCGGCTCCTCCCCAGCTGGAGATACAGTAAATGATAATAGACTGGCATAACGCAGGGTATACATATCGGATGACAAATTGATTGGCAGCATGTTTTAAAGGTTATGCGGACTTTGAGGGTGCTAATATGGTGTCTAAAGTTAAAATTGTTGTCTAACAATACGCTGAGGTATTTTATCTGATTTACGTGATTTAAAGATGAAACAATTTCCATCTTTAAATCACGCAAGAGATTTTAAAGTTTGAGAAGCAAAAGTGCGTTGTTATAACATGGGGGACTCTTGGTTGAGAAGTTGTGTTAAGAAAGTAAGTCATATAGAGTAAATCCTAAATTTTTAGTTGCGCTGAGAGTCAGCGTGTACGATATAAGCCACTTTAGTATTTAATCGAACCCTTTTTGTGTGATTGTTTGAAGTTCGGACCATGATTTAGCGTGGCAGGTCATCAGCGCTGGACACGATTTTTTGGAGGTCACAGAGATTGTTACCCGTAGAAGCCCAATCGTGTAAATAATAAAACCGTTATAAATATTTTTTTAAAGGACATGTACTATTTTCTGTATTATTTAATAAAATGTAAACATTGTTCAATTAATACTTTTTTATTTCATTAGACTATAGATTAAATATGTTCTAATGAATTTAAATGAACAATGTTTACATTTTATTTATAGTTTAGAGACTATGGAGACTTAATGAAATTGAATATAAAAAGGGATTCTATTAAGTACACTTATACTCGTATATTAAAAATTAAAATAAAAACCACCATAAACCCCCTGCATATGTACAACCCAAATACTTGCTCGATCCATTTGACTCCCTCCAAAGGCGAGCTGTTCGGATCGTTGATGACCCCAAACTGTTTGACATTGTGCCACCGTCACCTTTCTACGCACGACTCGAAATCGCAGTAGGATTCATCAATTTTACCTGGATCGATTCCGGCGTTCTTTTCTTCCACGTTCGTGTGGACTCTGTAATGAACTACCTGCTGCGGTGTTTCCCGAGCGCTACGGCATTTCTTTTTTCAAACGAGGTTTAGAGTTTTCACTTCATAGTAGGCAGCGGCTTGGGTGTGTCCCTGAAATTCCTGTAGTCCATGAGCGGCGGTTACCACTTACCATCAGGTGGGCCGCCGGCTCGTCTGCCAACCATAGGCAATAAAATATATATATATATATATACATATATATAAAGAGAGACAGATATATATATCTGTCTCTCTTTTTTTATATGTATATTATATCCACATACACACGAATTGCTCGTTTAAAGGTATTAATAGACATAATTATTACAATTATGCCTATATCATTACAATTGATATAGGCATTTTTATTGAATTAATTCTGATAAAATAAAAAAAATAGTAATAGGATGAAGTCAGACATTTTTACTTTAATAAAATAAATTAAAAAATAATTAGGAAAATAACACGACTACATTCGAATCTTATACAAAATATTTCATAAGTGGATAGATAAAAACGGTAACACGTATACAACATACTTATTTGATTTTACAATGCGGTTTGGCAAACATCGTCTATGGTAATATCTGTTCTTGTTTAAATTACTACGAAAATTGAAAACTTGGCAAACAAAGATGAAAATTCAAAATTACAATTCCGATTAATTCAGTGAATACTTGAAACATAATTTCTAAAGTTGATATTACACTGTATAAAACAAAGTCACTCTCCTCGTCTGTCTGTCTGTATATCCGCTAAATGCTCCTAAACTACGCAACGGATTTTGATTGTTTTTTTTTTTCAAGGAAGGTTTTATTTTCATATTTTGAAGGTTGTGTTTAAAAATATATAATAAACCGTACTTAAGTTTTTATGTTAGTCGAAAAATAAAACAGTATTAGAAAACTAAGTCACCGAAAATATTTTTCTTGGCTAATTCTTCAGAGACAGAAATATTACCTATTAGAATTGTTGCACAAAATATAACTATTTTGTGATTGTAGTTCCTCTAAAATTGAAATGAAAATTTCATAATGGTAACTCTCACTCTTTATTACGGTTGCCTCAGAGTAACCATTTAGCTAATACTTTTTTTAGCAGAAACAAGAAAGCAAGACAGAATTAATAATGTGCAATTAAAAGCAAAAACCAAATTAAATGATATTCTGGAAAAAATAGACCTTCAAAAATGGAGATGGAGCGACCGGCCATATGTTGAGATCTACCCATGAAAAGTGGAGCCAAACTATAACGAATTGGTATCCAAGAGATGACTAAAGTCGTCGGACGACAACTAATGCGCTGGGAAGATGAGCTGAAACTTACTGTGGGACCCAAATGGAGGAGAAATGCTCAAGACAGGAAGCAATAGAAACTACAAAAGGAGGCCTTTGCCATAAGACACACTGAGTTGAGATACATCCTATAGCCAAACGAACCAAACGATATGATCAAAAAGATTTAATATCTCACCCAATATCACGGGCGAAATATTTTTTTTATTAAAAATTACGTTACTTACGTCACTATTTACACTTATTTAGTATTAATCCTTATCCAAATAAATATTATAGTATCCTTGGGCAATAAACGTGGATTAAAATTGAAAGAAAGGTACTGATTTTGATTTGATTCATGAATTATTAAAAAAAACTCGCACTAGTGTACGACCCCAGTGTAGCGGTCCCTCGCGACTCGCAAGAGACGTTACTCGGAACAACAATTTCTCGAGTGGGAATTGAACCCCCCAGAATAGTGTACTGATATAATTAAAATCGTTTCAATTACATCATTTAGGGTCATTTATGCCATTAGTTCATTATTCGATTATAAGATAAGGTATTTTAGAATAAAACTTGGAAGACAAGTGCCGCAATAACTAGTTGGGTTTAAGGTTGCATTGCATAATGAGCCATGATAGGTCACTGTGTGCGGACATCATGGTACCCGTTTCGGCCAGTTGCCTTACAACTTATGCAATGACGCTGATAGTTAATCCTGCATGGAAATTCTTTGATGAAATCGTAGTGGTACTGTACAAGTAAGATTGGTAACAGCAGCACCTTGGAATCTAATTATTCTGAATAAAATTTATAAATTCATACTAATATTATAAATATGAAAGTTCCTCTGTCTGTCCGTCTGTTAACTTTTCACGCTTAACCACTAAACCGATTTAGATGAAATTGGGTATGGAGATAGTTTAAGACTC
The DNA here is from genome assembly GCA_945859575.2 of Herminia tarsipennalis. NCBI lineage: Eukaryota > Metazoa > Arthropoda > Insecta > Lepidoptera > Erebidae > Herminia > Herminia tarsipennalis. The sequence continues at coordinate 10,005,083 of OX243843.2, read as the reverse complement.
GGGGACGTAGGATAGTTTTTTTCGCAATAAATGGGCGTCCATAAATTATGTATTATTTTAAAGAATTTCGGACGTTCTTCTTCCCTCTGGTGAGATAACGTGTGAGAAGGACAATGGATAGTTTTTATCGTGGTAAGGGGGCGTCCATAAATGACGTAAGGTGATTTTGTCGAATTTTGGACCCCTTTACTCCCTCTGGTGAGATATCGTGTGATAAGGACATAGGATAGTTTTTATAGCAATAAGGGGGCGTACATAAATTACTTGAGGTGATTTTGGCGAATTTTGGACCATTGTCACGAGATTTGACTTGACTACCCCCTCCCTAATCTCACGTAGATTTCACAATTGACTCAAATTATTATTTAAAAAATACTAAATTTAAAACAGTTTTATATGGTTTCTCCCTTCGTTTCCCCCCCTAACTTGACATCCACGCTGGCGGAGCCGCGGGCGACAGCTTGTAAAATTATAAATGTGGAAGTAACTCTGTTTGTCTCGTTTTCACGCTTAAACCTCTGAACCGATTTAGATGAAATCGGGTATGGCGATAGTTTGAGTCCCGAAAAGGGGATGGGATAGTTTTATTGCGATAACTCACATCCACCCGGGCGGATCCACTGGCGAAAGCTAGTAATAAACAAACTAGCTAGTAAAAAAATACAACTCACTGGTTTTTCAAGGATTACTTTAAAACTATAATATTAACCACACAAATTCAAATGCACTGTTAAAATTAAAGTTTCATCTACAAAAGGAGGTATTCAAATCTAATCTAGCCCGTTTAGACCGCGACTAGAATATTTAAAAGCTGGTTTTAGTGCTTCTGTAAAGTATAAATTTTTTACTTGTATCATAGGAGGCATAGAATAGCCTCTCAAAATTTTGGTGCTATATATTTGTACGATTGCGCACAATCAGAATCATGCTACTGTAGCAAACAAACTTGCTGTTCCAGGTAAAATCATATTCGTAAAGATAATAAATAACAAAAAAAAAATTTATTGCTGCATTAAATTGTTTGAAAAATACTTTTTGAAAAATAACAATTTAAATAGATCCTTACCAAAATAAGTAAGTAGATATTTGGCAGGAAATACAAGTGACAGAACAGTAGGTGCGACTCGTTTTCACAACAGTGCTTTCTGACCTCTAAAAATAAACACATCCGATATCTGAACCTACACTTTAACTGACCTTCGTACTTGAACCAACTTTTCGAAAACATTATGAACGGCCAATCACGGTGCAATATCCCAGAATACGATCGCAAACGCACGCGGGCTGGCGCATTCGACGCGCGAACATTTTGTGGAACGGATTAGCGGGCAGCGTTGCGTGAAAATCAGGCTTCACATTGGCAAAGAGCTAGCCGAATTCATGCAACGAAAATAAGACAGAACTTGTTTGAATTTACATAAGCATACAGTAAATTTTACAAGGGTCACGCCAGTGTACTCCTAGCCTGTATTTTCAACGCATAATATCAAGCCGTTCGATCGAGTGTGTATCGAGGATGTGTGAAAGATACCAAAGATATGTTTTGGTTTTCACTTTGGTGTTGGCGGCATCTTTCGTCATCGATTGCTCGGCGAAAATTGCACGTGAGTATTTTGTTTGTTTTGCAACTAGTTTCAGTTTGGTTAGTTGATTTGATTTAATTATCAAAAAGGTAGTAAATATAGCTAGAGTTATTTATATTTATAAATAATAACAAAGTACCTATACGTTTTATCGCGAAAAGTTTCATTATATTTACCATTTTTTTTAATTTTTAATAAACCTAAGATTATAAAGTTAGATTACATTATTAAACTACTTATTCACTTACTAGAAAGTTAATAGAGATTTGTTTCATTACATCAGTACAGGGAAATTTATTATTATATTAGTTCAATTATTATCAGCGAAAATGATTATAATTTTCGGAATATGGTTATCTGATAGTGACTAGTGCCAATGTTTTAAACATCCTTGCTGATTGAATCTGTGTGCCTACCTCTACGTCATGTAACTCATATACTATTCCATTAAAGAGTGAAACTATACGGAAAACTATAACAGGCAATATCAGAAACCGCAGTGGAAATCCTATACAAATATTGTACCAAGTAATTGTTTTCTGCTAACTTCATTAGGTACTCAATTTGTCGTACGGCTGTATTTAACGAATCCATATACAACAGTTTTTTATACTTATTTATTATTTAGGGTTCCGTAGCCAAAATGACAAAAACGGAAGCCTTATAGTTTCGTCATGTCCGTCTGTCTGTCCGTCTGTATGTCACAGGCATTTTACTAGACGAATATTAATTAAATTTAGTGAAAAGGTGTTTGGTAGTAGCCGCTACTTAGTTTGATAGCTATATAATTAAAATAAATAATTTTAGGGGGACTCCCTACATGTAACAGTGAATTTTTTTTTTAAGCAAACATCAAAGTGTTCTACATAATTCGACAGATTTTTTAAAAATATTAAGAGGCTTTTTAATATTTTTTAACATTTATATATTTATTTGATTAAGTGAATACTTTTGGAAATAATCACTCTGAAAGTTGCATAAATTGTGGATCCCTTATTTTTTTAACCGTGTGAACAATAAAATATTTAAAAAACATCAAAAAGGTAGCGCTTAGCATCACTTTAAACTTAAACTATTTTGGACATGATCGGACATACCGTCATTGAGTTATTGCCAAAAAACTGCGTTTTTCAACAAACGGGTGTAAGTGCCATGAACATACGCTCTTCTGCTGGAACGGAAACCTACACTGAGCATGGTCCGACATGCTCTTGCCCGGTTTTTGTTTTCTAAATTCTTCTTCAAGGTCACATACATTTTGTCCGATAATGTTTTCTAGGTTGTTATGGTCTGTCTATACCTTGCAAGATAAAACTGACCTTGAAATTACATTGCAATGTTTTATGAGAAATTCTGGCAATGACCAATTTTTTTCTTAGTTACCTAAGTACCTAGTAGCCTACGTTCTTATATTGTTTTCTTAGCAATTTGTATAGTATGTTAGAAGTAATGTCTTACAATTTGCAAGATTATACCTCATTATGATAATATGTATTTACTCGATTTGGATTGATGGAACTCTACAAAGTCTTGCTGTGACAGCCAAAACTGCAGTGGGATTAACCACATCAGGTTATATACAGAGAATAATGTTTTATGTACACATTGAACATACGTTATTGAACCTCATTAAAATACAAGATCTTATCACATATTTGTAATAATATTGTGTATCTACTTGCATAATATTTTATGTATATAGGTCTATGCAACAGACCATCTTGGTGGGTACCAGAACAGTGTCAGTAATTCTTTCGTAAAATAGTTAACAGGTCAATGTGTTTCGGTTGAAGAGCACTGTAGCAAATGAAATTGCCGGGAAAATGAGACATACGAACTAATGTCTCAAATGAGGAGTGCAGAGTGATGACCTTCAGATATTGGCCAAACAAGGATTAGGATTTGGGTGTCACTAAAACTGTTATGAGCTAGCGTTACGCTTACTCATGCTCATTCTGCTCGTCTCTTCATTTCGTAGTATAAGAAGAAAACAAATATATTCAATGTCTTTACTTCGTAATATTTAGGATAGACCTTTCCAGCAGATTAAATCTATAATTGTTGTACAACTTATTTACCTAAATCAATAGGCAATCCTTTGTTGGTTGTTAGTAAGCAACGTCTAAGTAACTCCAACCAGGTCAGAGTTTGTTACTTATCTCATTAAGCCTTGAAGTAACTTAATGATCAACACATGATTCAATATTGGCTTAAATTATGACTATGAAAATACTTGTTAAATACTTTATTTGAGTTGATGAAACAAATATCCATTGCGAAATATTACCTCACTGTACCTATATCACTTGTTATAACAGTGTATTAAGGTAATTATAAATTGGCTATATTATCCCTGTTATGTTAATTGAACATACACTGTTTATAATAATAATAATAATAATAATAATAATAATAATAAAGCCTTTATTTCCCAAAATACAATAGTAACATAATTAAAACATTTCATAAATTACACAATATAACATAACTTATTAATAATACATAACATGCGATAATTAATTGAATGTAATTTTTATTTTAGATACTTAATAATAATTAGTGAATTTTAACATATTTATTCTGATTATATTTTAATTAGTAAAATTATATTTCAATTAGTAAAATTATATTTCAATTATATTTCAATTAGTAAAATTATATTTTAATTAGTAAAATTATATTTCATGGTAAAATTATATATTTATTGGGTAACCCATTTCTGGGCGTAGGCCTCCTCCAACCCTTTCCATTGTTCTCGATCTTGTGCTAGGCGAGTCCATACGGGCCCAGCTATTTGGCGAATATCGTCACTCCAACGCCGCCTCGGTCGTCCGCGCGGGCGCGTCGTATCGTAGGGATGCCAATGTATGACTCTATTGCTCCATCTGTTGTCTTCAGTCCTTGCTATGTGTCCCGCCCAGCGCCACTTTAGTCTGCTTGCAAATTCAACAGCGTCTGTTATTTTTGTAATTTGTCTAATGTGGGTGTTTCTCTGTCTATCCTTTAGTTTTATACCTAGCATACTTCTTTCGGCGGCTCTTTGAAATACATTGATCTTTTGTATAACATCCTTGGTGAAGGTCCAGGTTTGACAGCCATATAACAGTGTTGGCATGACAACTGAGTCCATAGCTTTTCTTTTTAGATGAATAGGTAAATTGCTTTTGAATATTTCTTTGAGAGACCAATATTTACCCCAGGCTTTCTTTATACGGCGTTCGACTTCGCGAGATGTGTGGTCAGAAAAGGATATATTTTGTCCTAAGTATATGTAGTGATCTACGTAGTGTATGGTATGCAGTTGGCTTCTAATTGGTATTTTTTCACCGTTTGTCATTGCGTATGTTTTATCCATATTCATTTCTAGCCCACACTCTCTACTTGCCTTGTCTAGACTATTGATCATATATTCTAAGTCTGCATGATTTTCTGATATTAAGACAATGTCATCTGCAAAACGTAAGTTATTGAGGAACTCGCCATTTATTTTGACACCTTTGCGTTCCCAGTGTAGCTGTCTAAAAATATATTCCAGAAGAGCAGTAAACAAGTTGGGTGACATCGGATCTCCCTGTTTCACCCCTCTATATATATCAAACGGCTTTCCTTTCTCTTCCAGCCTTATCACCGCTTTACTGTTTTTGTAAATTTCTTGCAGTATCTCTATATATCTGTTCTCAACGCCTTGTGTCTTTAGTGCCAGCCATAGCGGTTCGTGTAATATAGAGTCAAATGCTTTACGATAATCAATAAATGCTATATAGAGTGTTTTGCCATATTCTAAATATTTTTCAATAAGTTGGGTCAATGTGAAGATGTGGTCTGTTGTTGAGTATGTCCGTCTGAAGCCAGCTTGTTCTCTAGGTTGATTACTGTCTAAAGTTTTTTTAACTCTATTTAGCAGAATTGAGGCAAACACTTTATATACTGTTTGTTGTAGACTAATAGGTCTGTAGTTTCCCAAGTCCTTAGGATTGCCTTTTTTGTACAGTAGAGTTATAATAGAGATGCCCCATTCTTTTGGTATTTTCTTGAATGTCAAAATGTTATTGAATAATTGTGTCAAAATAGGTACTAAGGAGTTGGAAATTGTTTTTAAAATATCGTTTGATATCCCGTCATCACCTGGGCTTTTCGATGTTTTGAGATTCTGGATAGTATTACGGACTTCAGTTTCTAAGATGGACGGTACGATATCCTCACACATCCCAGACTCATGTTGATGAAAGTTCCACTCCTTTTTTTCATAGAGCTTTTCATAAAACTCTGTAGCAGTTGCAATGACCTGGTTCCAATTTGATACTATTATGCCGTCATTGTTGTTTATAGACACAATCCAGTGTTTTGTTAGGTTTAGTCTTTTTTGTGCTCTTTTTATTGATGATCTTTTTTCTAATTCTTCTTCTATTATCCTATATCGATGCGCCTTGTGGTCTCGCTTAATTTGCTTCCTGATAAGTTTGTAGAGTGCTTTAAGTTTTTCTCTTTCAGATCGTGTTTTAGTTTCTTTATTTTTCAGTCTTTTTCGTTCATTTATAAGCTTCTCTACATACGCTGACAGTGGTGCTATGTTTTGTTTTCTGTTTTTTGATAGCTTCGCCACAGAATCTTTTATGCTCGTAATTAATTGCTCGTATGTTAGTTGAATGTCTTTACAATACATATTCTGCAAGTCATTTTCATATATGCATTTCAAAGATTCCAGGTCTAGTGGTGTTAGTTTAGGAATTTTGCACCCGTAATCTCTCCTTGACTTTGTTTTATTACAGTTTTTTATCAAGCTCATTCTAATTATTCTGTGGTCTGTGGAGAATGTTGTACCTAAAACTTGTACATCGGAACATTCTTTAATATTTTTAACTAAGAAAAAATCAATTTCATTCCGCGTTTTTCCGTTAGGTGATAACCAAGTCCATTTTTGTTTAGGGTTTTTCTTGAAATGTGAGTTTGCAATGTATAGTTGGTTTTCAAAACAGAACTGTATTAGTATATCTCCCCTCAGGTTTCTTTCACCGTAACCCCATGGACCCATTATCTTCTTATCTTCAGTTGTAGGTTTACCGATTTTGGAATTAAAATCTCCCATGATTACTATGTTGTTGCCTGTACTTTCTAGAGCGGACTTTAAATCTTTATAGAATAAATCTAAGTCTTCCATTGTTGAGCTTTCTGTAGGTGCATAACACTGTATTAAGTGGAACGTTTTATTACAAAGAAATATATCCAATCTTATAACTCTGTCAGATATAGTTTGGATATCGATTATGTTAGATTTTAGATATTTTTTAATAATGAAACCAACACCATTTCTGCCGCTTTTTTCTCCGTAGTATGTCATTATATAATTTTCAGTTTCCAATATTTCTTTCCCTTCTTTTTTCACTTCTGACAAACCAATAATATCCCATTTAAATTTTGTGATGCTATGCTCAAACTCTATGAGTCTTATCTCATTTACTAGTGATCTGACATTCCACGAACAAAAGTATAATATATTATTTTTCTTATTTTTATGTAGTTGGGCATGATTGCATTGGTTGGAGGGTTTTGGTCGAAACCTCCCGCGGGGACCAGCCGTATTGGGAGATGTTGTGTGTATGATGATGTCTTGGTTCGGTATGCTAAGTGGTGGAGGGGCGTGATTCAGTTTTTTGAGTTTTCCGGGGCTGCTAAAGTTGAGTTTCGAGTACTAGAATTCTGCTGTGTTCGCAAGTAGTTCGTTATGTTATATGGCTTGTTTTTCTTCTGTACTTGTACAATTTTTCCATGATTGTTACTTATGTCTTGGGGTTTTGTGGCCTCCGGTGATTCACTGTTTACATACACTGTTTACTATTGGTTTAATTATCCATGTGTTTACATTAATTACCTATATTAATGCATGGTCAAATATTGTGGCTTTTAGGACTTTTTTCAATCATCTTTGTTGTATGTAACATTTCTGTTCAAAAATATATATACACGCCTACTCTAATTTAGATGATTTTGCTCTCTTAATCTCATATTTTTTCTTTTTCTGGTCTCATGATGTCTCATGAATGCCAATAGAAATAGCCAAAATTATTCTACCAATGAAAAGAACAAACATAGGCCTTCAAGTTGTTCCACATCGTTATTAGATATTGGCAATCCTCAACAGTTGGCTTCGTTGATTTCATATTTGTTTAGGTTCAATAGCAAACGAAACAGGATCAACGGCGGCTTTTGGCAGCAGTAACTCTATTAGTGTTTAGTTAACAAGCGAGACTTTATAAATCTAATCATCACTTTCTTCCTTGCCTAAAGGAATAAAAGGATTTGTGCCTTTACTATTTGGCTAAGGTTTTTTTGAACAATTTTTATTGTTTCGTACTCGTGAAAATTTTGATTTCTATTCCATGGGAACCGTTAAACTTTTCGGGATTAAAGTTGCCTATATGCTACATCATGTAGATTCGTTTTGGCGTGATTGAATAACAAACATCCATCTATAGATCCATATGTCCAAACATTCACATTTATAATATTAGCATACATATTATAAACATTTTATAAATCTGCTTTGATCTTGCGTTTTGTAGTATCGCCAAATTACGTACCTAACATTAAATACATTTACCTATGTCAGTAACAATAAATGCAGTGTTTTATGTCGGCGGGGTCGACCGTTATTTATTGACAGACACAAAATGTCGATTAATTATATTTGTAGTCATTTTTTTTTTTTTTAAAGATAACTAGCAATGTGGGATTGTGGTCCCACATTACTAGCAATCCTGTTAACCCAGCTAAGCTCTATGGCTTGTGTTAGGAGTGGGTTCACGTCGGTAGTATAATGGTCAGGATTCGAACCCACGACCCCACGATTGCGAGACCGATGCCTTAGCCATTAGGCTACCGCCACTTCACTTTTTACCCCTTAAACTTGCAACCCCTATTTTACCACCTTAGGGGTTGATTTTCTGAAAACGCTGAACACTTTTTTCTAAATTGGAAACTAAAAAGCCAAATACGAAAATTTATAGATGTAACTTCAAAACTGACGGAGTTTCATACAATCTTTCAACTCCTAGTTTACCCCTTTAGGGGACGAATTTTCAAAAAGTTTGTCTGTGGATGCCTACAAAGTAAGAGACATCAACTGCCAAAATTTCAGTCAGTAAGTCAGGACAAGTGATTATAATTTGTATAATAATAATAATAATATAATAATACCTTGGGACAACTCACACAACGCCATCTGATCCCAAACTAAGCAGAGCTTGTACTATGGGAACCAGACAACTGATAAACATACTTATATATTTCTAAATACATACATATTATAGATAAATAACACCCAGACACAGAATAAACCATCGTGCTCATCACACAAAGTTTTATCCTGGGTGGGGATCGAACCCACGACCTCTTGCGTAGCAGTCGGATACACTCCCACCGCGCCACAGAGGCAGTCTAATAGTTTATATCGATTATCTGATGAAATGGGCCGTTTCAAAGACAGCCTTGACAACACTGCACTTTTTCACTTGATTAAGCCAGCTGAATAGAGTTCTTTAAACATGTCAATGTCAAAAGGCGGTTGTCAAAATTAAGAACATAAATATAACTCAGAATTTCATCAAATGAATCTCACAATAGTAGATACAGTGCTTAGATCTAATTTAGCTTCCGTCTACTGCAGAATTGATTTTACTCAAAGAAATAGCCTCTGTTAAGAAATCTGACATAGAAATAAAAAACCGGGCAAGATCATGTCGGACCATGCTCAGTATAGGGTTCCGCAGCCTCGAATGTCCTTTTGTTGGGAAACGCAGTTTTTCAGCAATAACTCATGTGGGTATATCCGATCATGTCCGAAATAATTTTAGTTTAGAGTATTTGTTAAGCGCTGCCTTTGTATTTTTTTTTATATTTATTGGTCACACGATTCAAAAGTTAAGGGAGGGGGGGCACAATTTATGCAACTTTCGGTGCGACTATTTCCAAAAATATTTACTCAATCAAAAAAGTTTTTTAGTATCCTTAAAATGTTTTTAAAAGACATGTCCAATGATGTACCACACGTTGATGTTTGCTGAAAAAAAGCTAACATGTATGGAGCTAATTAAAAAAAATAAGTAATTTTAGTGGAGACTAAAAATACTTATTTTTTTTAATTAGCTATCAAACTAAGTAGCTACTATAAAACACCTTTTCATCTAATTTCATCAATATTCATTGAGTAGTCTTTGAGTAACATGCCTGTGACATACGGATGGACATGACGAAACTATTAGGGTTCCGTCTGTGCCATTTTGGCTACGGAACCCTAAAAGGACGAAGCCTGCTAGACAGGATTCGAAGTAAAACTGAATTTTATTAATTAAATACAGCAAAAGCCATCATAATTACTCGTGTGTTTGCGACAAATATATATTCAGAGAGAACCGAACACTTTATAAGACCTTTTAAATATATTACAACGTGAGCCGAATACTCAATCGATTTTTATTAATAATTGTACTTACTAATATCCTTAATCAATTAATAACTTAGAAAATTTTGATCGAATAATTACCAGTTCCATTTGGTTTAGCCTTTAAAGTTTATAATTAGCTAGGTGGTTACTGTAATCATTGTTGCGTAACTTAGTTTGAATGCACGCAACATACCTACCTGTTTTAGAATATCACAATATATCCATATCGAGAATTCTCTTGTGATACTATCTTATTAAAAAAAAAAACATTTAACTACCTATACTACCTGTTTTATTTTAATATTTTACTCTCTTGAAAACTGATATTTTTTTTTCTCAAACATAGTTTTATACATAATTTAGACATTACTAAAAATCATAAGCTTGAGCTGTGGAAGAATGTGAAAATCAATCTTGTATAACATGATATTTTAAGTAAAACAATAAGGATTCTTATTTATTGTAAACTAGCTGTCCCCGCGAACTTTGTACCGCCCGTTATTTTCTTTTTTTTTTTTTGCGTAAAAACCTTCTACATTCTTCAAAAAATTGGATGAAATCGTCGAAAGTCGTTCTCTAGTTATCCTGTGACCAAGGGAAATAGAGATTCATTTTTAGGGTTCTGACAAAACCTTTTATTTTACGAACGCGTTAAGGTAATAAGTTGAAATTAAAACCATATTGATACTCAGGTCTACAGTCCGTTTAGCTCTGAAAAAAATCATTTCACAAACAAGTTAACGTAAAAAATATGGGCGTTTGTGCTACCAAAAACGTACATATAAGTAATTCAACACTTTTAAGGGAATCAATATTTATAGGGTAGGTACTTTTCGTTGACCTAGAACTATGAAATTTGGCAACTAATACCATTGTAAATTACAAGTATAGGGAAAATTTTTAAAACTACACATTTGTCATTTGTAAATCATAAAATATATAGCCTTTAAAAAACAGCGACACACGATTCCTGTACGGAGTATACTTTTACCAAGCCTGGGTGAGTCCGACTCTCACTTGTCCATCTTGTCTTGTCTTGATACCATCACAATTGTGTGTTTACTGTTATTAACTGACAATGAAATCCCAATAAGCGATTATTGTATATGCAGTTGAGAACTACGCGTGCGATGTGCAATTTGTATCATTTGTTTGTATGCAGTCATATTACAAAGTGAGAATAAAAATAAGAATTTAAACATTTAATTGCAGTTAGATGTATTCGTTAAATTGGAAGTTGTATCTTATAACAACTTACGTTGCCGATTTTGAGTGCAAAAAGAGAGAAAATCATGTGTATTGAATATTTTTTATATCTGCTTTGAAATTATGTCCAAGTATAAATATTTATTCCCTCGGTGTTGGGTTTCGTAAATCTGACCATGACCGTTATTGTTCTTATGTTATGTATGTTACAAAGAATACGATGACTTTTAAAACAAAAAT